>CM048847.1:12842500-12860000 GCA_026545225.1 Cornus controversa | reverse complement strand
TATTCATTCATAGATTGTGTAATTTAGAGGATTCTTATTATAGAATTGAGCAATAAAAGTCTTATAAATTTAGTTTCAATGATTTTTTATCTTGTCTTAGATACTTGATTGTTGTTATTGAACTCGTCCCTCTTATTTTCTGTGATCATGAGAGTGATTATTACACAATGGTTTTTGCTGAATATATCATTAAAAGCTTTGATGGATTATGCCTAGAGAAAATGAACCATACTGCACCCTAGATTAGAGTAGTTAGGCAGATGGCCCATGCCAATCGAAGATAGTCCATGACTTAGCCTTAATTATATGTTATCTTCTTGACGGATGAAGGTGAGCTTGTAGCCACCGACACCACTTATGCATGATATGATGCCCCATAGTTAGTTCAATTGACCATTGATTGTGAAGTTAGTGGTGAAATCAATTACCCTAGACTTATCTTATATTCTCTACACTCAGTTTTTCTTGCTTTTGTTCAATTGCTTCATTAGTTAATTTAGATATAAAAATCAGCAACTTATTTCTTTTAAACTTAATTAGAATTAATCCTAACAATTCAACTCAGTCAGACCACAGTCCCTGAGGTTCGACACCCCTTTCGATAGCCCTATTCTGCAAGGAATTCGATCTATTGCGAAGTGTGGTAATTTTTAATTGATATACTTTTTGAGTCACACTCACACACGAATCAATTTTTGGCGCCGTTGCCGGGAACTGTCTATTTGATTGTTTGGATTTTTAGAATTAGTTCTAATTGAATTTTTAGTTTAAGAATTTTTTTTATTTTATTTTATTTTATTTATTTATTTATTTATTTTATTTTTTGTTTTCTTTTCAATTACTAATTAGTTTTATTTTATTTTTTAGTTTAGATTTTTTTTTTTTTTGTTACTAATCTAATTTATTTTTATTTTCTATTTTCTTTTTCGGTACTTCAATCACCATACCATTGAGCAAGAAGAAGAGAATATTGGTGTGCATGGTAATAATGAGGACAACAATATTGTGCCTAATGTTGTTGTGGAAAAAGTGAGATTGATCAGAGACTACTATGTCCCAGAGACTTATAATTCACCAGTTGATTTTCAATTGCCTGATGTCACTGCACAGAACTATGAGATCAAGCCCAGTATCATTCATATGTTGCCATCCTACTTTGGGCTGACTCATGAGGATCCGTACAAGCACTTGGATGAATTTATAGAAGTTTGCTCATTAACGAAAATTCACAACTTCTCTGAAGATGCTTTTCGGATGCGACTCTTTCCATTCTCTCTAAAGGAGAAGGCCAAGTATTGGTTCAGATCTCTACCGGCGAGCTCTATCACTACATGGACTCAAATCCAAAATGAGTTTTTGAAGAAATATTTTCCGATAGGGAGGACCAATCAATTCAGACGAGCTATCACTGGTTTCTCTCAATTTAAGGGAGAACAATTTTTTGAGGCATGGGAGAGATTCAAGGACCTTCTTAGGAAGTGTCCTCATCATCAAGTTCCAATATGGCAGTTAGTGCAGTGTTTCTATGAAGGGCTAACTGAAGGTAACAGACAGATGGTAGATGCATTATGTGGGGACACTTTTATGTTAAAAAGTGAAGAGGAAGCTTGGACTTTGTTCGAGAACCTCAGTAACAATTCTTTACAACATGTGTCTTCATCTCGTTCGAGCAGACCATTCAATACAAGGAGGACAGATGATATTTTTAAGTTTGGTTCTGCAGATGCTATGTCTACCATTGTGGATGCTGTGTCACAGAGAGTGGTGCAACTTATGGCGGTTGGTCAAGTGCCTAATCCATCTTTATACCCTCCTATTTTTGAGCCATGTGATTTTTGCTCGAGTCCTATGCACCATGTGAATAATCGTCCTTCACTTGGGCAATTTTTTGATCTTCCAAGAGCAAGGGGCAGCAATTGAGCCCACTTTTCAACCTCAGAACTATGTGCCTTCACAATCATATTAAGAACAAGTTCCTATGGCACAGAGGTATTCGGCCATTGAGGACAAGATGACAATTGTCCTAGAAAAACTTGAGAAGCTTAACTCTATTGTAGAGACAGTGCAAGCCACTGCAGCAACACTTCAATCTACTGTTCAACTGGTTCACTCTCACTCTCAATCGATTGCCGAACTGGAATCACAGTTTGGACAACTTGTCAATACTGTGAGTAGAAGAGAAGAGGGGAAACTACCAACTCAACCAGTAGCCAACCCAAGAGGGGTTCATGTCCTCGACAATATTTCTTCTTTGAGCAACCCACACCATGAACAATTTCAAGCCATCACCACTCTTAGAAGTGGAGAAATAAGTGACAACAAGGTGGGGGAGAAGAAGCTTGATGAAGAAGAGGTAACCAAGAGTTCTAATGCTGAAATTTCTCATGAGCCTAAAGTGAAATTGAATACTTTTAATGCCATTCAACATCCTCGAGATGAGAGTGATTGTTTCTTCGTGGATGACTTTGATGATTATGTTAAAAAAGTTGATCCAGTTGCTCTATCACATGATGTTGAGATGTCCATTGAGGGGGTGAATGATTTACTTGATGTAGTGGCCATGAAAAATACTCCACCTTGGAGGATTTCGATTGAGCCATTGCCTATTCTTTCTAGCACTCCTCCGATGCCATCATTAGAGTCTACTCCATGGGTAAAATTGAAACATGTTTCGTCAAGGCAGAGAGATGTGTTTTTCAAAGCCAATGAGACCATTCCGGTTACTTTGAGTTTGACACAAGGAGGTGAGGATGATATAGGAGGGACAAAGTTAAATCTCCTCAAGAGATGTGGTATTGGTTGAACTTTCAATTGAAGTTGATGATCGTCGCCTACAGACGTTAAATTGTAGGATTTGTATGTATTTCTATCCTTTAATTTATTTAGTTTTCTTTTATTTTTATTTTTTATTATTTGATTTTTATTTTTAGTTTATGTTTTTCTTTAGTTTTCTTTCAATTCTAGTTGCGTTTTAATGTTTTTTTCTTTGAGTTTTTGATATATAAGTTGCTTCCGAGGGATGTCAATTGGTGTACCGAGGTATTTGGACTCAAGATGGGTGAAAAAATAAGCTCTCGGTTGACCTTGGGCGATGGAGACTCCAAAAATACACGTCCCGATCGACCTTGGGTGATGGAGGGCGAAACAGGCATCAGCCGGGGGGATCGATCGCCCAAGCAAGGGGGGATCGATCGCCCCCATTTTTCCCCAAGCTGGGAGAGCAACCAGCTGGGCGATCGATCGCCCAGCCCTAGGGGGATCGATCGCCCCAGCCCCTGAAGGCCCAATCTGATCCGTTTTGTCTATTTTGAGACCCTCTTTCATGCCCTACTTCCTCTAACCCAAAATTTCAAGCTTTGGTGCTTCTTTGTGCCTCTCCAACATCAAAATACACTCTAAAAATCTTTCATAACACTACTTGATCATCATCATTCATCATCATCATCATCCATTCCAATCTATTTTTCTCCATCCTCATTAAATGATCAATTTTCTCAAGTTTCTTCTTCACAAGGAAGTAGACTTTGTTTGAAAAATTGGTTGGATTTCTTTGAGAGGTTTTGTGCTACAAGTTTGGGGGAGGACATTGCACATTAACTGTGGGCTAGTTGGTTGATTTGGGTGCTCCATTCTGGCCTTGACTTAGATGTTCCGACACCACCTTCTCCTTGATTTTTTCGGATGTAACTATCTTTTGTATTTTTATTTTTATTTTTTTCTTCTTTATTTTATTTTTCATTTTGTTTTTTTTCTTTCTTTCTTTCTTCAGTAAAAAAAAAAAAATTATTTCATTTTTATTTTCACCCATATTATTTCACTTGGTCTTTGGGGTATAGTGGTTTGTTTTGACAGGTTTTAACATCCAAGTTTGGGGGTGTGCTTTCATTGCCTTCATGCTAGTGGTGTGCTCTATTTTCTTTCCATTACTCCGAATTTCTGGTAACATCGTTCTTACCCTTCTCTATGCTTTGATTGGGTGTACATTGAGGACAATGTACAGTTTAAGTTTGGGGGTGAGGCGATGCCTATTTTTGTGCTCAATGCAATATGGGGGAAAATTTGTCTGAAATTATTTTTGTATTAGGATTTTATTTTATTTTATTTTCTTAGTTTATTTCTTTATTTTCTTTTGTTTTAATTTAGATAGAATGTTTTGACATTATACAAGGGATTAATACCTTATGTAGGTGCTTAACTTTAAATTTTTGAGTATGTTTTTAATTTTTGGACACTATGGTTTGAATTATGTGATTTTAATCATGATTTTGCAATAACATGTTTTCGGGTGATTAATTCTAGTTTCCTTACATGCACAAACACATTAGCATAATTTTGTGGGGTATAAACTTTGGCTCTGAGTTGTTGAGTTACATATGCTTGATATTAATTAGTATCTCTTGAGAATGAGTACCGATGATGTGTTTTACTTGACTTCAATGAAAAGAAAAAAGAGAAAAAGAATATGTTGAAAGCAAATCAATTTGATCATTTTCATGAGTAACCGGGCCTCTATGCCTCAGGAAGCACGGAGTGTTCGCGTCAAAAGTGAAAGGGTGAGAAAAGATGGGCATTGGTTGTCTTGATTTGTAGCCTGACTGATTCGAGTAATTAGGTCTTCGGGGTATCTTAAAGCCTAGTTCCCTAAAGCCATCTGGTTTGGGAGTCATTGACTGAAAGCTTGCTACATGGATCTTTCAAAAATCTTAATAAATCAAGACATTGCATAACCAATAAAGCAATGAAAAAAAAATGAATGATGAAAAAAAAAATGAAAAGTCATGTATGCATGTTGGAAAGTATGATTTCAATAAGAGGAGCTAGTGAGTTGAAAGGGTATGTGCCTTAATATATTCAGAGCTTGGTTATGCCACATGAGATGATTGCTAGTTCACTTTACACGAGGGAGCTAGAGTTGATTATTTTAAGATATGTTCATGTGAAATTATGCATAGGGACCATTGATTTGAATTATAGAATTTGAAAGTTTGAAATTATTCTTGAATGCAAGTTCGTAACTATATATTGTAATCTTCTTCTTGAATTAATGTTGAAACAGAATTTTGAATGTTTGTGGGTAACATTTCTGGAAACCCTCACGAGACTATACTCGTCCACTAGGGGGAACCTAGGGGTTTAAAGGCTTGTTGCATATGCTAAATTCAATCGTTTCTCCTACGAAAGTGGAGTTGGGTAGTTGAGTTAGTATTTAGTAGTTTCTTTTGTTTTAGTTTTGTTTTATTCTATTGCTAAGGGACTAGCAATATGTAAGTTTGGGGGTGTGATCGGCATTGAATGTTACGCATTCTAGCCTCTTAACTTATGTATTTTATTCTCTTAGTGATAGATTATTTTGTTATTTTACTTTGTTTTAGTGTTTTCTGTATTTTCAGGCCCTTAATGATTATTTCAGTTAAAACCGTGATTTTGGGCTTTAAAGATGACATGCAAGATGGTTAGATGAAGCCTACATTAAAGGGATCCATTGAACTCCATATTTTAACTCAAATCAGCCCAAGGAAGAGGTCCAAGAGAATTACAGCTGCTTAAGAAGGTTTCGGGCCTGAAGCCCAAATCTGTGCATAATACAATCTTATTCCCGTTTTAGAAAATGGACCAGAAGTCTTATTTCCGAGCCTCAAATCGACATAATTTACGCGTAAGGTTGAACGAAATTTGATTCTGCACACTTTTGTATTTCAAGAAAATTCCGTTAATCAGACTTCTAGTGGGTCAAAAGTTGGGCCGAAGTCAGCAGGAAAAACCCACCTGATTAGGGCTGCGGGAAAACCTAATTAATTCCTAATTGGATTAAGACTTTGATGAATTCTCTTAGCTATTTAAAGTGAAAAATTAGGGTTGTATTAAGGAGGCTTGGCAGCAGCTTTGAAGAGCTTTTGGAATAGAGAATCATTGGAGAACAAGGCGTATCATGAGCGGCTAGTTCAGCCACCAGGGTTTTGATGGAGCCCTAACTAAACATCACTGGTTTGATTGTTCTAATTATTGGAGATTTTTGTATTCATTCATAGATTCTGTAATTTAGAGGATTCTTATTATAGAATTGAGCAATAAAAGTCTTATAAATTTAGTTTCAATGATTTCTTATCTTATCTTAGATACTTGATTGTTGTTATTGAACTCGTTCCTCTTATTTTTTGTGATCATGAGAGTGATTATTACACAATGGTTTTCACTGAATATATCATTAAAATCTTTGATGGATTATGCCTAGAGAAAATGAACCATACTGCACCCTAGATTAGAGTAGTTAGGCAGATGGCCCATGCCAATCGAAGATAGTCCATGACTTAGCCTTAATTATATGTTATCTTCTTGACGGATGAAGGTGAGCTTGTAGCCACCGACACCACTTATGCATGATATGATGCCCCATAGTTAGTTCAATTGACCATTGATTGTGAAGTTAGTGGTGAAATCAATTACCCTAGACTTATCTTATATTCTCTACACTCAGTTTTTCTTGCTTTTGTTCAATTGCTTCATTAGTTAATTTAGATATAAAAATCAGTAACTTATTTCTTTTAAACTTAATTAGAATTAATCCTAACAATTCAACTCAGTCAGACCACAGTCCCTGAGGTTCGACACCCCTTTCGATAGCCCTATTATACAAGGAATTCATTCTATTACGAAGTGTGGTAATTTTTAATTGATATACTTTTTGAGTCACACTCACACACGAATTAGGGACCTTATATACATGCATAGATTGTGTAATTCAGAGGATTCTTATTATAGAATTGAGCAATAAAAGTCTTGTAAATTCAGTTTCAATGATTTCTTATATTGTCTTAGATATTTAGTTATTGTAATTGAACTCAATCTCTCTTGTTTTCTATGATCATGAGAGAGATTATTACACAATGGTAATTACTGAATATATTATTATGAGCTTTGATGGATTATGCCTAGAGAAGATGAACCATACTGCACCCTAGATTAGAGTAGTTAGGCAGATGGCCCATGCCAATCGAAGATAGTCCATGGCTTAGCCTTAATCATATGTTATCTTCTTGACGGATGAAGGTGAGCTTGTAGCCACCGACACCACTTATGCATGATGTAATCCCCCATAGTTGATTCAATTGACCATTGATTGTGGAGTTAGTGGTGAAGTCAAATACCCTAGATTTCTCTCATATTATCTTCATTATCTATTTACTTTATTTTATTTCATTTTACTTTTTAATTAGTTTAGTTTAAAAATCAGAATTCTTTTCTCATAAGTTTAATTAGAATTAATTTCGTATTCCAACTCATCAGACCATAATCCCTGAGGTACGATACCCCTTTCGATAGCCCTATTCTGCAAGGAATTCGTTCTATTGCGAAGTGTGGAAATTTTTAATTGATATACTTTTTGAGTCACACTCACACACGAATCAGTTTGTTCCCTGCTTGTGCGGTGAAGTGAGCCCGTGGATTCCCCTTCAGTTTTACCATGGAGGCATGCTTTTGCCCTCAAAATCCAGCTTGAGTTCCTGTGATGCATACCTAATGACAGAAATCGATTCTCTCACTGTCCCTTTCTTGTTCTGTGCTATCAAGTGGCACGGAGCGAGTGACAAAGCGCCGCCTGTGATCCATGCTCCTCCGACGTTGTTGTCGTGGAGCGTGGCCCTTAGGCGTGCGCTTGTGCTCTCGGATGCGAAACACGTTTTGGGCATGGGGGGTCTTCTCCTTCTATCTGCCTTGTCGGAGCATTACGCACGACTGTCGCATCCGTCTTGACCTTACCATCTATTCGGTTTGGCTCATGCGGTGCCGACGTCACGAAGGATTGCTACCTGATTGATCCTACCAGTAGTCATATGCTTATCTCAAGGATTAAGCCATGCATGTGTAAGTATGAACTAATTCAAACTGTGAAACTGCGAATGGCTCATTAAATCAGTTATAGTTTGTTTGATGGTACCTGCTACTCGGATAACCGTAGTAATTCTAGAGCTAATACGTGCAACAAACCTCAACTTCTGTAAGGGATGCATTTATTAGATAAAAGGTTGATACGGGCTTCGCCCGTTGCTGCGATGATTCATGATAACTCGATGGATCGCACGGCCTTCATGCCGGTGACGCATCATTCAAATTTCTGCCCTATCAACTTTCGATGGTAGGATAGTGGCCTACTATGGTGGTGACAGGTGACGGAGAATTAGGGTTCAATTCCGGAGAAGGAGCCTGAGAAACGGCTACCACATCCAAGGAAGGTAGCAGGCACGCAAATTACCCAATCCTGACACGGGGAGGTAGTGACAATAAATAACAATACCGGGCTCATTGAGTCTGGTAATTAGAATGAGTACAATCTAAATTTTTGAAAAAATTCGTCGAAAATTCATCAACGCGTCGTCATCTCGGTGGCCAAGGCATTCAGAGCCTTCGACGCCAAGGGACGCCGTGTGGCACGCCGGGACACGCCGCCTGCGCTTGCAAAAGCACCCCAAGGCACCCAAGGCACCCCCCGTGCGCGCGAAGGCACCCATGGGCACACCAGGGCACCCCACGCGCGCGAGGGCACCCCAGGACATGCCAGGGCACCCCGCGCGTGCGTGCGAGCACCCGAGGGCATGCTAGGGCACCCCTCGCACGCGCGGAGGCACCCCAAGACATGGCAGGGCACCCCGTGCGCACGCGTGGGCACCCTAGGGCATGCCAGGGCACGCCGTGCACACGCGAAGGCACCCCAGGGCACCCCACGCACGCGTGCGAGTACCCCAGGGCATGCCACGCACGCGCTGGGGTGCCCAGGTCATGCCCTGCGCGCGCCGGTCTGCCCAGGGCATGTCCCGTGCACGCCGGGGTGCCCCAGGGTACGTCCGTCGCTCCGATTCGTCCCTCCACCCCCCTCCTAAAAACACTATGCTTCCATGAAATGAGGTTAAAGTGGTGCACCCCGGGCGCCATCGGTGGCACGTCATGTGGCACGCTTGTACACGGCGGGGTGTCGCACCCCGTGTCGAGGCATGCCACCACGCGATGAGCAGCAAGAACTCTTCGGCATTTCTCGGGATTTCTTCGAGTTTTGTTTCTACTTCAACCAATGCCAACCCCTGTTGGGATTGCCACTGAGCCGGGAAGCTAAATTATACGTCTACGGGATTTTTGGTGTTTTTTAAATTATTCTAAATATAATATTTTGCCGGGAATCAGATTGGGATAAACTCTAGTGGTGTTCCCATTGATCTCCTTGCAAAGATTTCAAGAAATTAATTTTTTATGACTTTTTATGATTTTTTCCTATTTATTCGTTAAAAAATTATTTAATAAATAAAGTTTCGGGTGTTGTAAATTTATTTTTGAACCATGTATAAACTCTAGTGGGGTTCCCATTGATCTCCTTGCGAAGATTAGAAGAGAATAATTTTTTATTAATTTTTACTATTTATTTATTAAAAAAATTATTTAATATATTTCCGGTTCTCGAAATTGTTTTTTTTGAAATGCCTTTATTATTTATCTTCACATTTCAAAAAAAATTTCATCAAAAAAAGTTATTTTATTAAAAAAAATCCTATTATGACTCCTCAAGCAGGGGTGATGTCTCCTCCTGTCAGAACTGTGGAATTTACTTTTGCATATATAGGGGGGGTGGATAGTCGAAGGTGTGGAGGGCCGTTTGGGGCTTGTGCCCCAGTAGCATGCGGGGCGCCCCGCATGCCACCCTAGCAGCATGTGGCGCGCGTTGCATGCCCGGTCGGCCAGTTTCGCAAGTTTGGGCGTCCGCCCTACAAGCATGCGCCTCGTCTCACATACACGCCTCAGCAACATGCGGCTTGCCCCACATGGCATGCAATCGGTGGGGCGTGCATGCGGTGCGTGACGCATGCTTGGGGGTGGACGCCCTTGCTTGCGGGCCATCACTTTTGAAATGATTTCGGTGGACATGCCTATGCATCCTCATTTGAAGGTGCTTCTCGGTGTTTCAATGGTATCGGCATGCTTAATGTCAGTTGGTTTGGCGGTTGGTTATCGTGACGCTCAACGGTTGCTCTCGTGTTGCCCATGCCTTGCTTGGCTTGGCATGGGCCTCATGAGGGCGTCGTCGTGCTTGCCTATTACCCATGCCTCGCTTGCAGTACTCCCATTCAGACGTGGTCTCGCTTGGCATGGGTCTCAGGAGGGCATCGTGTGCTTACGTGTTGCTTATGCTCATCTTGACGAAATCGGATGTGACGAAATCAAATTTTTGTCGGGCATGGGCGTCTCACGTGGGTTACTTGGGGGTCTCGGCGGTCTTCTCTCGCACCACTCGGCAGACGGTGTGGCGGCATTGTTAGGACGATGCGGGGTGCCTTCTGTGGTCGATGCATTGTCATTCGGTGGTGCTTCTCAGAGCTTCAATGGTGTCCCGGCATGCTCAATGTCGGGTGGTTCGGCGGTTGGTTGTCGTGATGCTCAACAGTTGCTCCCGTGTTGCCCATGCCCTGCTTGGCTTGGTATGGGCCCCACGAGGGCGTCATCGTGCTTGTCTGTTACCCATGCCTCGCTCGCAGTACTCCCATTCAGACGTGGTCTCGCTTGGCGTGGGTCTCAGGAGGCATCGTGTGCTTACGTGTTGCTCATGCTCGTCTTTACGGAATCGGATGTGACGGAATCAAATTTTTGTCGGGCATGGGCGTCTCACGTGGGCTACTTGGGGCTCTCGGCGGTCTTCTCTCGCACCACCCGGCAGACGGCGTGGCGGCATTGTTGGGACGATGCGGGGTGCCTTCGGTTGTCAATGCATTGCCAAACTGGAATCTCAGTTTGGACAGCTTGCTACTTCATTGAGTAGAAGAGAAGAAGGGAAGCTCCCTAGTCAACCAATTGCTAATCCAAGAGGGATACAAGCTTCCACAAGCAACCCACACCATGAGCAAGTCCAAGCCATTACCACTTTGAGAAGTGGGAAAATAATTGATAATAAGGTGGGTGAGAAGAAAGAAGAAGAAAAAGTGATCACAAGTCCAAGTGCTGAAATTCCTTATGAGCCCAAGGCTCCTTTCCCACAACGTTTCCTTGAAGCATCTAAATTGGGGAAGCAAGGGGACAAGCTGCATGACATGATGGAGGTGTTTCGACAAGTGAAGATTAATCTGCCACTCCTTGATGCCATCAAGCAAATTCCTCCTTACGCTAAATTTTTGAAGGACTTGTGCACTCAGAAAAGGCGTTCTAAAAGCCATGTGCCAAAGAAAGTGATGTTGCCACAACAAGTAAGTTCGATAATTCAGCAGTGTACTCCTCCCAAGTACAAAGATCCTGGTGCTCCAACTATCTCATGCATTATTGGGGAGCACCATGTGGATAAAGCTCTTCTTGATTTGGGTGCAAGTGTGAATTTGCTACCCTATTCTGTTTACTTACAATTGGGCTTGGGAGAATTGAAGCCTACCTCGGTGGTATTACAATTTACAGACAGATCAACAAAGCAACCCCGAGGAATCATAGAAGATGTGCTCATTAAAGTGGACAAGTTCTACTTTCCTGTTGATTTCATTGTACTTGACACTGAGCCAGTTCATAATCCAAAGAGGCGCATTCCAGTGATCCTTGGTCGACCTTTCTTAGCTACAGCTGATGCCTGCATAAATTGTAGGTTAGGGATCATGGATATTTCATTTGGCAACATAAATGTCAAGCTTAATGTGTTCAATGCTATCCAACACCCTCCAGATCAGAGTGATGTGTTCTGCATGGATGATATTGATGAATGTGTAGAGAAATTTGTTTCATCCTCTATATCTCGAAAGTCCCTGGAGGTATGTAAGTCTCTTTATGACTTTGAGAACATTAATGATGAAGGGTTGTGTGAAGAAGTGCATGCTATGCTGGAAGTGGATGCTATTCAGAATACTCTACCATGGAGAATTCCAATTGAGCCACTACCTTCTCTATCTAGCACTCCCCTAGTGCCTTCATTGGGGTCCCCTCCAGCATTAGAGTTGAAGCCTTTGCTGACAAGATAAAGTATGTATTTTTGGGGGCACAGAACACTCTTCCTGTTATAATTGCCTCTGATCTGACAGAAATTCAAGAAAAAATCTTAGTAGAGGTCTTATATCAACATCGTGAAGCAATTGGATGAAGTGTTGCTGATCTTAAGGGCATTGATCCCTCAATTTGCATGCACAAAATCCATTTGGAAGAAGGATGTAAGCCAACTAGAGAGGCTCAGAGGTGACTGAACCCCAACATGAAGGAGGTGGTAAAGAAAGAGGTTGTCAAATTACTTGATGCAGGCATCATTTATCCAATTTCTGACAGCACATGGGTGAGTCCAACACAAGTGGTTCCTAAGAAGTTTGGTCTTACCATTGTCCCTAATTCTATGGGAGAGCTTGTTCCACAACGTACTGCCACAGGTTGGCGTGTTTGCATTGATTACAGAAAGCTCAATTCCATGACAAGGAAGGATCACTTCCCTCTTCCATTCATTGATCAAATACTTGAAAGGTTAGCTGGTCAGAGTTATTATTGCTTTCTGGATGGCTACTCTGGTTACAACCAAGTGGCTATGGATCCAGAAGATCAAGAGAATACTACTTTCACTTGTCCCTTTGGTACTTTTGCTTATCGTCGTATGCCATTTGGATTATGTAATGCTCCGGCAACATTCCAAAGGTGTATGATGGCTATCTTTTCTGACATGGTGGAAAAATTCTTGGAGGTGTTCATGGATGACTTCTCTATTTTTGGATCATCCTTTGAAAATTGTTTGAGTAATTTATCCCTTGTGCTTTAAAGGTGCCGAGAACGGAATTTGGTACTTAGTTGGGAGAAGAGCCATTTCATGGTGAAAGAGGGTATTGTATTGGGCCATATTGTTTCAGAGAGAGGCATTGAAGTTGATAAAGCAAAGATCGACCTAATTGCAACTCTGCCTCATCCAACTTCGGTAAGGCAAGTTCGATCTTTCTTAGGCCATGTTAGGTTCTATAGAAGATTCATCAAGGATTTCAGTAAAATTGCTCGACCATTGTGCCATTTGTTATCTAAAGATACTCCCTTTATCTTTGATGAAAACTGTGTGCAAGCTTTTGAAACGCTTCGGTCTTTGTTATCCTCTGCACCAATCATGCAGTCTCCAAAATGGGCCTTACCATTTGAAATCATGTGTGATGCCTCTGATTATGCAGTGGGAGCAGTGTTGGGACAAAGAGAAGAGAAACGGCCATATGTAATCTATTATGCTAGTAAGACTCTCTCTGATGCCCAACTCAATTATACAACCACAGAGAAAGAGCTTCTAGTTATAGTATTAGCCTTACACAAGTTTTGTTCTTATTTATTGGGGTCCAAGGTGGTTGTCTACTCTGATCATGCAGCATTGAGACACTTATTGGCGAAGAAAGAAACCAAACCACGTCTTATTCGATGGATTTTATTGCTGCAAGAATTCAATTTAGAGATAAAAGATAAAAAGGGGACTGAGAATATGGTTGCGGATCATTTATCTCAGATTGATTTTGAGCCGATGATCGATGCATTACCTATTCAAGACTCATTTTCGGATGAGCAATTGTTTGGAATTGGTTTGATAAAAGTTAATGGGCAAAGGTTGAAGCATTGTGTGGAAGGATGTGTGCCGAGAAGAGACGTAGAGTCCGTCGACTTGACGGATCCCGTCTATCCGACTTAATCCCTTCAGAGAATTGATCATCTCCTACGGACGTTAAATTGTAGGTTTTGTATATATTTCTATACTTTATTTGCTTTAGTTTTCTTACATTTTAATTTTAATTTTAGTTTTCTTAAGTTTTTTTTCAATTCTAGTTACGTTTTAATGTTTTTTCTTTGAGTTTTTGATGTATAAGTTACTTCCGGAGGATGCCAAGAGGTGTACCGGGGTATTTGGACTCAAGACGGGTGAAAAATCGTGCTCTCGGTCGACCTTGGGTGATGGAGACTCAAAAATATCAAGTCCCGGTCAACCTTGGGCGATGGAGGGTCATCAGGCATCCAAGAGGGGGGATCGATCCCCCCAGCCAAGGGGGATCAATCGCCCCCATGATTTTTCATATGGGGATGACCAACAGGTGGGCGATCGATCACCCACCTTAAGGGGGATCGATCGTCCAAGGGTAAAATGTGGGCTGCCCGAAAATTCTTGGTATTTAAAGCCTCCTTATCCTACTTGGTTGCTACTACTTGTATCTTTGACCTATTTCAACTCCAATTCAAGTCCTACTTCAACCGAAAAATTAATTTCTTCAATTGGTGATTATTAAACAAAAATTCGACATTGACTTTCATCATCATCAACATCAAAACCGGATCAAGAATCACTAGTTCTCAAAGGAAGCTCTCACTTTTTCAAGTTCAACATTAAAGTAAGTGAAGTTTTTCTTTGGTGAAATTGTGCAATTATTTTTGAGGGCTTTTGAAGACCAAGTTTGGGGGATCAATTTGGTGCATTTACTTATTCGATTTGGGTGGTAAAATTGTCGAAAAGAGGAGGTTGAAGGTTACAAAAGAATTGTGCACACCAAGTGTTCGATTTAATTCCTCAACCACACTTTTTTTACTTCTGTGGCACCAAAGAGAGCAAGTCACCAAGGTGCTTCAAGTTCACATAATCCTCGCCAAGCGAGGCATGATCCAACCACAGGTTCTTCACGATCTCACCGAGATGGTATTCAAGAGAGATGGCATCCAAGGGCTTTGAACTTTGAAACCACGTTTGACATAGCCGAACTCTATGGTATGTTTCCTGAGACACGATGGGGGATTTTCGACATCCGTCGTCGTCAGTCGGCATCTATTTTTGTTCCACTCTCATCTACTATCTACCCGAGACTTGTCAAGGTATTTTATCAGAACTTAATGTCGACACCTGATGAGCGGGAGGTGCTTACTTCTTCAGTAGATGGAACAATAGTTCAGGTGGACATGTCATCCATTGCCATTTCCATGGGTTGTCCTCATGAGTGCCCAGATGATTTGACTCATATCTATACTCCTCTACCCGATGATTTGTCAGTGGGTAATTTGGTTGCACGTTTGTGTGCTAATCAATTTTTTGGGCCAAAAAGGAATGCAGCTTCCAAGTTTTCAATGCCAAATCACTTATGGTTCCTTGATGTTGTTCTACTCAAGAATGTATGTCCAATTCGACATAAAACCGAAAGACGTCAAGAGTTCCTTCGATCCTTATATGCTATACATTTTGGGCATTGGCTGTCGTTCCCACAAATTGTCTGGGGGCAGATGGAAAAGTTCTATTCCAAGGTTGTGGCCAAGGCACCAGACAGTGCAAGTGACTGGGAGTTTCCATTTCCTACTATTATTCACCAGTTGCTTGTGGCACAGGGGTATGCAGTCCATGAGGACGAGCTTGCCTTTCCACGTGATCTTCATTATGGCACGCATGACTGAAATTTGAGCCGATCTCATATGCACCAGAGAGTCATAGCGGCGCCTGGTGAAGTGTCTCGGTTGGCCCAGGGAGGAGAACATATAGATATACCACCACCGATAGAAGATCCAGAGGAGATGGAGGCAGAGGAAGAGGAGGTGCATGCACAGGCTGGTGGCCATGATTATCAGTATTTAGAGGGCAGATTGCTGGGTTGACAGCCCAGTTTGGCACCCTACAGACAGAGATATCCACACAGTTTGGAGCAATGAGGACTAAGATGGCAGATCACTTTCGTGAAACTCGCCAAGACCAACTAGAGATGAGGAGGATGCTGTGTGCACTGACGCGCCAGGCAAACTTGAATCCGGATGCTCAGTCACCACCACATCCTTGACAGGAAGGTAACCATCTTTTGTATTTTATTTTTATTTTTAGTTTTTATTTTTATTTTTCTTTCTGTAATTAGATTTTTATATAAAAAAAAAAAAACTTGAAAAATGAAAAAATATTTTAATTTTTTTTTAGGATTTTTCTCTTTCATATTTATTTTCACCCATACTATTTCACTTGATCTGTGGGGTATAGTGGTTTGTTTTGATAGGTTTTCACATCCAAGTTTGGGGATGTGCTTGCATTGCCTTCATACTAGTGGTGTGCTCTATTTTCTTGCCACTACTCTCCGGATTTCTGGTAGCATCGTTCTTACTCTTCTCTATGCTTTGATTGGGTGTACATTGAGGACAATGTACAATTTAAGTTTGGGGGTGAGGCGATGCCTAATTTTGTGCTTTATTGCATTATAGGAGATATTTGTGTGAAATTCTTCTTGTATTAGGATTTTATTTTATTTTATTTTCTTAATTTTTTTATTTTATTTTGTTTTGTTTTTTAGATAGAATGTTTTGACATTATTTAAAGGATTAATACCCTATGTAGGTGCATAACTTGAAATTCTTGAGTATGTTTTAAATTTTTGAAAATTGTGGTTTAAATTATGTGGTTTAATCATGGTTTGCATTGACATGCTTTGGAGTGATTAATTTTAGTTTCCTTACAAGCACAAACACACTAGCATAGTCTTATGGGGTATAAACTGTGATTTTGAGTTATTGTGTTACATATGCTTGATATTAATTAGTATCTCTTGAGAATGAGTACCGATAATGTGTTTTACTTGACTTCAATGAAAAGAAAAAAAAAAGAGATGAAAAAGAAGAAAAAAGTGATGAATAAGCAAATCAATTTGATCCTTTTCATGAGTAACCGGGCCTCTATGCCTCAGGAAGCACGAGTGAGAAAAGATGAGCATTGGTTGTCTTGATTTGTAGCCTGACTGATTCGAGTAATTAGGTTCTTCGGGGTATCTTAAAGCCTAGTGCCCTAAAGCCATCTGGCTTGGGAGCCACTGACTGAAAGCTTGCTACATGAATCTTTCAGAAAGCTCAATAGATCAAGACATTGCACAACCAATGAAGCAATGAAAAAAAAAATGATGAAAAAAAAAATGAAAAAGTCATGTATTCATGTTTGGAAGTATGATTTCAATAAGGGGAGCTAGTGAGTTGAAAGGGTATGTGCCTTAATATATTCAGAGCTGAGTTATGCAACATGAGATGACTGCTAGTTCACTTTTCACGAGGGAGCTAAAGTTGATTATTTTGAGATATGTTGATGTGAATTATGTGTGGGGACCATTGATTTGAATTATAGAATTTGAAATTTTGAAATTATTCTTGAATGCAAGTTTGTAACTATATATTGTAATCTTCTTCTTGAATTAGTGTTGAAACAGAATTTTGAATGTTTGTGGGTAACATTTCTAGAAACCCTCACGAGACTATACTCGTCCACTAGGGGAACCTAGGGTTTTAAAGGCTTATTGTATATGCTAAATGCAATCGTTTCTCCCACGAAAGTGGAGTTAGGTAGTTTAGTTAGTATTTGTTAGTTTCCTTTGTTTAGTTTTATTTTATTCTATTGCTAAGGGACTAGCAATATGTAAGTTTGGGGGTGTGATCGGCGTTGAATGTTACGCATTCTAGCCTCTTAACTTGTGTATTTTATTCTCTTAGTGATAGATTATTTTGTTATTTTATTTCGTTTTAGTGTTTTCTGTATTTTCAGGGCCTTAATGAT
>CM048847.1:12825000-12837500 GCA_026545225.1 Cornus controversa | reverse complement strand
CAATGCATCGACCACCGAAGGCACCCCGCATTGTCCTAACAATGCCGCCACACCGTCTGCCGGGTGGTGCGACAGAAGACCGCCGAGACCCCCAAGTAACCCACGTGAGACGCCTATGCCCGACAAAAATTCGATTCCGTCACATCCGATTCCGTTAAGACGAGCATGAGCAACACGTAAGCACACGATGCGCTCCTGAGACCCATGCTAAGTGAGACCACGTCTGAATGGGAGTACTGCGAGCGAGGCATGGGTAACAGGTGATGCAGGAGCATCCGAGTCAGATGATGCTGAGCTGTCAGACGACACGTTGATGGCACTGAAATATCTTGAGTTGGCAGATCAGCGTAAAGATGGCAGGAAACCGTGACCTTGTCACTAATTAGGGTATTTTTGGATGCGCTTCAGTATTTTGGCAATAACTTTGGCTACAGATGTCAGAATCGCCTTTATGACCACAATTCGGAAAGCTTGGTTGGGCGCGCACGTCTGAATGGGTGTGACTATTTTCGAGGCCAAAATCCACTATTTTCCCCTCCGAATCCCTAATTTTAGTTATTTCTTTCCTTTTTTGGTAATATTTATTTTGTTGATTAGGAACAGATTCTGGGCTTGATTTGGGCCAGAATTTTAGCAACTTTCTTCTTTTATTTCATATTTTATTTTGGCAAGAATATTAGGTTTTGCTATTTTTGGTAATGTTGACGAAGTTCAGCTATATAACCTAACTTGTGGGTTCATTCGAAGGTACTTTTGATTTTGAATAATAATATTGAATACCAGAGACTTTTCTCTGAGTTTTTGGGCAATTCTCGTGCTTTCTTTCTGTTTATTTTCTGTTGCCCTTAGCCTACAGAATAATCACTATTCTGTCCAGCGTCAACAGGCAAGCACGACGACGCCCTCGTGAGGCCCATGCCAAGCCAAGCAAGACATGGGTAACATGAGAGCAACCGCTGAGCGTCACGACAACCAACCGCTGAACCACCCGACATTGAGCATGCTGGGACACCATTGAAGCATCGAGAAGCACCACCGAATGACAATGCATTGACAACCGAAGGCACCCCGCATCATCCCAACAATGCCGCCACGCCGTCTGCCGGGTGGTGCGAGAGAAGACCGCCGAGAGCCCCAAGTAGCCCACGTGAGACGCCCATGCCCGACAAAAATTTGATTCCGTCACATCCGATTCCGTAAAGACGAGCATGAGCAACACGTAAGCACACGATGCCTCCTGAGACCCACGCCAAGCGAGACCACGTCTGAATGGGAGTACTGCGAGCGAGGCATGGGTAACAGACAAGCACGATGACGCCCTCGTGGGGCCCATACCAAGCCAGGCAAGGCATGGGCAACACGGGAGCAACTGTTGAGCGTCACGACAACCAACCGCCGAACCACCCGACATTGAGCATGCCGGGACACTATTAAAGCTCTGAGAAGCACCACCGAATGACAACGCATCGACCACAGAAGGCACCCCGCATCGTCCTAACAATGCCGCCACACCGTCTGCCGGGTGGTGCGAGAGAAGACCGCCGAGACCCCTAAGTAACCCACGTGAGACGCCCATGCCCGACAAAAATTCGATTTCGTCACATCCGATTTCGTCAAGACGAGCATGAGCAACACGTAAGCACACGATGCCCTCCTGAGACCCATGCCAAGCGAGACCACGTCTGAATAGGAGTACTGCAAGCGAGGCATGGGTAATAGGCAAGCACGACGACGCCCTCATGAGGCCCATGCCAAGCCAAGCAAGGCATGGGCAACACGAGAGCAACCGTTGAGCATCACGACAACCAACCGCCAAACCAAATGACACTGAGCATGCCGACACCATTGAAACACCGAGAAGCACCTTCAAATGAGGATGCATAGGCATGTCCACCGAAACCATTTCGAAAGTGATGGCCCGCAAGCAAGGGCGTCCACCCCCAAGCATGCGTCACGCACCGCATGCACGCCCCACCGATTGCATGCCATGTGGGGCAAGTCGCATGTTGCTGAGGCGTGCATGTGAGACGAGGCACATGCTTGTAGGGCGGACGCCCAAACTTGCGAAACTGGCCGACCGGGCATGCGACGCGCGCCACATGCTGCTAGGGTGGCATGCGGGCGCCCCGCATGCTGCTGGGGCACAAGCCTCAAACGGCCCTCCACACCTTCGACTACCCACCCCCCTATATATGCAAAAGTAAATTCCACAGTTCTGACAGGAGGAGACATCACCCCTGCTTGAGGAGTCATAATAGGATTTTTTTTAATAAAATAACTTTTTTTGATGAAATTTTTTTTGAAATATGAAGATAAATAATAAAGGCATTTCAAAAAAACAATTTCGAGAACCGGAAATATATTAAATAATTTTTTTAATAAATAAATAGTAAAAATTAATAAAAAATTATTCTCTTCTAATCTTCGCAAGGAGATCAATGGGAACCCCACTAGAGTTTATACATGGTTCAAAAATAAATTTACAACACCCGAAACTTTATTTATTAAATAATTTTTTTAACGAATAAATAGGAAAAAATCATAAAAAGTCATAAAAAATTAATTTCTTGAAATCTTTGCAAGGAGATCAATGGGAACACCACTAGAGTTTATCCCAATCTGAATCCCGGCAAAATATTATATTTAGAATAATTTAAAAAACACCAAAAATCCCGTAGACGTATAATTTAGCTTCCCGGCTCAGTGGCAATCCCAACAGGGGTTGGCATTGGTTGAAGTAGAAACAAAACTCGAAGAAATCCCGAGAAATGCCGAAGAGTTCTTGCTGCTCGTCGCGTGGTGGCATGCCTCGACACGGGGTGCGACACCCCGCCGTGTGCAAGCGTGCCACATGACGTGCCACCGATGGCGCCCGGGGTGCACCACTTTAACCTCATTTCGTGAAAGCATAGTGTTTTTAGGAGGGGGGTGGAGGGACGAATCGGAGCGACGGACGTACCCTGGGGCACCCCGGCGTGCACGGGACATGCCCTGGGCAGACCGGCGCGCGCAGGGCATGCCCTGGGCACCCCAGCGCGTGCGTGGCATGCCCTGGGGTACTCGCACGCGTGCGTGGGGTGCCCTGGGGTGCCTTCACGTGCGCGCGGCGTGCCCTGGCATGCCCTAGGGTGCCCACGCGTGCGCACGGGGTGCCCTGCCATGTCTTAGGGTGCCTCCGCGCGTGCGAGGGGTGCCCTAGCATGCCCTCGGGTGCTCGCACGCACGCGCGGGGTGCCCTGGCATGTCCTGGGGTGCCCTCGCGCGCGTGGGGTGCCCTGGTGTGCCCATGGGTGCCTTCGCGCGCACGGGGGGTGCCTTGGGGTGCTTTTGCACGCGCAAGCGGCGTGTCCCGGCGTGCCACACGGCGTCCCTTGGCGTCGAAGGCTCTGAATGCCTTGGCCACCGAGATGACGACGCGTTGATGAATTTTCGACGAATTTTTTCAACAATTTAGATTGTACTCATTCTAATTACCAGACTCAATGAGCCCGGTATTGTTATTTATTGTCACTACCTCCCCGTGTCAGGATTGGGTAATTTGCGTGCCTGCTACCTTCCTTGGATGTGGTAGCCGTTTCTCAGGCTCCTTCTCCGGAATTGAACACTAATTCTCCGTCACCCGTCACCACCATAGTAGGCCACTATCCTACCATCGAAAGTTGATAGGGCAGAAATTTGAATGATGCGTCGCCAGCATGAAGGCCGTGCGATCCATCGAGTTATCATGAATCATCGCAGCAACGGGCGAAGCCCGCATCAACCTTTTATCTAATAAATACATCCCTTACAGAAGTCGAGGTTTGTTGCACGTATTAGCTCTAGAATTACTACGGTTATCCGAGTAGCAGGTACCATCAAACAAACTATAACTGATTTAATGAGCCATTCGCAGTTTCACAGTCTGAATTAGTTCATACTTACACATGCATGGCTTAATCCTTGAGATAAGCATATGACTACTGGTAGGATCAACCAGGTAGCAATCCTTTGTGACGTCGGCACCGCATGAGCCAAATCGAATAGACGGTAAGGTCAAGACGGACGCGACAGTCATGCGTAACGCTCCGACAAGGCAGATAGAAGGAGAAGACCCCCCATGCCGAAAACGTGTTTCGCATCCGAGAGCACAAGCGCACGCCTAAGGGCCACGCTCCACGACAACAACGTCGGAGGAGCATGGATCACAGGCGGCGCTTTGTCACTCGCTCCGTGCCACTTGATAGCACAGAACAAGAAAGGGATAGTGAGAGAATCAATTTCTGTCATTAGGTATGCATCACAGGAACTCAAGCTGGATTTCAAGGGCAAAAGCATGCCTCCATGGTAAAACTGAAGGGGAATCCACGGGCTCACTTCACCGCAAAAGCAGGGAACAAACTGATTCGTGTGTGAGTGTGACTCAAAAAGTATATCAATTAAAAATTTCTACACTTCGCAATAGAACGAATTCCTTGCAGAATAGGGCTATCGAAAGGGGTATCGTACCTCAGGGATTATGGTCTGATGAGTTAGAATACGGAATTAATTCTAATTAAACTTATGAGAAAAGAATTCTAATTTTTAAACTAAACTAATTAAAAAGTAAAATGAAATAAAATAAAGTAAATAGATAATGAAGATAATATGAGAGAAATCTAGGGTATTTGACTTCACCACTAACTCCACAATCAATGGTCAATTGAATCAACTATGGGGGATTACATCATGCATAAGTGGTGTCGGTGGCTACAAGCTCACCTTCATCCGTCAAGAAGATAACATATGATTAAGGCTAAGCCATGGACTATCTTCGATTGGCATGGGCCATCTGCCTAACTACTCTAATCTAGGGTGCAGTATGGTTCATCTTCTCTAGGCATAATCCATCAAAGCTCATAATAATATATTCAGTAATTACCATTGTGTAATAATCTCTCTCATGATCATAGAAAACAAGAGAGATTGAGTTTAATTACAATAACTAAATATCTAAGACAATATAAGAAATCATTGAAACTGAATTTACAAGACTTTTATTGCTCAATTCTATAATAAGAATCCTCTCAATTACACAATCGATGCATGTATATAAGTGTCCCCAATAATTAAAACAATCAAACCATTGATGCTTTCTTAGGGCTACATCAAAACCCTAGTGGATGAACTAGCCGCTCATGATAGAAGAAGAAGCTTCAACTGTTGAGGAAGAAGGCATCATCTTTATGAATTATGCGTATGACTTCGTTCTCCAATGGCTCTGCAAATATGTTTCTGTTCTCTTCAGCCCTCTCAGACTCTCCAATCTCTGTCTAATCACTTCAATCTCCCTCCCACTCAGCCTCCAAGTCTTCACTTTATTTTCCAAGAGAATACACCAAAGTCCTAATCCAATTAGGAATAAATTAGGGTTTTCCGCAGCACTAATCAGGTGGGTTTTTCCTGCTGACTCCGACCCAACTTTTGACCCACTAGAAGTCCGATTTACGGAATTTTCGTGAAGTACAAAAGTGTGTAGAATCAAATTTTGTTCAACCCCGCACTAAAATTATGTTGATTTGAGGCTCGGAAATAAGACTTCTAATCCATTTTCCAAAACGGGATTAAGACTGTATTATGCGCAGATTTGGGCTTCAGGCCCGAAACCTTCTTAAGCAGTTGTAATTCTCTTGGACCTCTTTCTTGGGCTGATTTGAGTTGAAATAAATGGTTGAGTGAATCTCCTTGATGTAGGCTTCATCTCACCATCTTGGATGTCTTCTTTAAAAGCCCAAAAGCTTGGTTTTAACTGAAATAATCATTAAGGCCCTGAAAATACAGAAAACACTAAAATAAAGTAAAATCACAAAATAATCTATCACTAAGAGAATAAAATACATAAGTTAAAAGGCTAGAATGCGTAACATTCAACGCCTATCACACCCCCAAACTTACATATTGCTAGTCCCTTAGCAATAGAATAAAATAAAACTAAAACAAAATAAACTACTAAATACTAACTAAACTACCCAACTCCACTTTCGTGGGAGAAATGATTGCATTTAACGTATGCAACAAGCCTTTAAACCCCTAGGTTCCCCCTAGTGGACGAGTATAGTCTCATGAGGGTTTCCAGAAATGTTACCCACAAACATTCAAAATTCTGTTTCAACATTAATTCAAGAAGAAGATTACAATATATAGTTACAAACTTGCATTCAAGAATAATTTTAAACTTTCAAATTCTATAATTCAAAGCAGTGGTCCCCACACATAATTCACATCAATATATCTCAAATTAATCAACTCTAGCCTCCTCGTATAAAGTGAACTATCAGTCCTCTCATTTAGCATAACTTAGCTCTGAATATATTATAGCACATACCCCTTCAACTCACTAGCTCCCCTTATTGAACTCATACTTCCTAACATGCTTACATAACTTTTTCATTCAATTTTTTTTTTCATTCTTTTTTTTTTCATTGCTTTATTGGTTGTGCAATGTCTTGGTCTATTAAGATTTCTGAAAGATCCATGTAGCAAGCTTTCAGTAAGTGACTCCCAAACCAGATGGCTTTAGGGCACTAGGCTTTAAGATACCCCGAAGAACCTAATTACTCGAATCAGTCAGGCTACAAATCAAGACAACCAATGCTCATCTTTTCTCACCCTTTCACTTTTGACACGAACACTCCGTGCTTCCTGAGGCATAGAGGCCCGGTTACTCATGAAAATGATCAAATTGATTTGTTTATTCATCACTTTTTTTTCTTTTTTTCTTTTTTCTTTTCATTGAAGTCAAGTAAAACACATCATCGGTACTCATTCTCAAGAGATACTAATTAATATCAAGCATATGTAACTCAATAACTCAAAACCAAAGATTATACCCCATAAGATTATGCTAGTATATTTGTGCATGTAAGGAAACTAAAATTCATTACTCCAAAACATGTTATTGCAAACCATGATTAAAACCACTTAATTTAAATCACAGTTTCCAAAAATTTAAAACATACTCAAAAATTGCAAGTTACACACCTATATAAGGTACTAATCCCTTAAATAACGTAAAAACATTCTATCTAAAAACAAAACAAAATAAAAAAAAACTAAGAAAATAAAAAAATAAAATCCTAATACAAGAAGAATTTCACACAAATTTCTCCCATAATGCAATAAAGCACATAAATAGGCATCGCCTCACCCCCAAACTTAAACTGTACATTGTCCTCAATGTACACCCAATAAAAGCATAGAGAAGAGTAAGAACGATATTACCAGGAATCCGGAGAAGTAGTGGCAAGAAAATAGAGCACACTAAGGTATATGAAGGCAATGCAAGCACACCCCCAAACTTAGATGTTAAAACCTGTCAAAACAAACCACTATACCCCCAAAGACCAAGTGAAATAGTATGGGTGAAAATAAATATGAAATAGAAAAATCCTAACAAAAATAAAAATATTTTTTTTCATTTTTTTTTTCTCATAAAAATCTAACTACAAAAAGAAAAATAAAATTAAAAAGAAAAATAAAAACTAAAAATAAAATAAAATACAAAAGATAGTTACCTTCCTGTCAAGGATGTGGTGGTGACTGAGCATCCAGATCCAAGTTTGCCTGGCGCATCAGTGCACGCAGCATCCTCCTCATCTCTAGTTGGTCTTGGCGAGTGTCACGAAAGTGATCCGTCATCTCAGTCCTCATTGCTCTAAACTGTGTGGATACCTCTGTCTGTAGGGTGCCAAACTAGGCTGTCAACCCAGCAATCTGTCCCTCTAAATACTGATAATCATGGCCACCAACTTGTGCATGCACCTCCTCTTCCTCTGCTTCCATCTCCTCTGGATTTTCCACCGGTGGTGGTATATCTATATGTTCTCCTCCCTGGGCCAACCGAGATACCTCCCCAGGCACCGTTATGACTCTCTGGTGCATATGAGATCGGCTCAAATTCCAGTCATGCGTGCCATAATGAAGATCACGGGGAAAGGCAAGCTCGTCCTCATGGACTGTATACCCTTGTGCAATAAGCAACTAATGAATAATAGTCGGGAATGGAAACTCCCAATCACTTGCACTGTCTGGTGCCTTGGCCACTACCTTAGAATAGAACTTTTCCATCTGGCCCCAGATAATCTGTGGGAATGACAGCCAATGCCCAAAATGTATGGCATATAAGGATTGAATGAACTCTTGATGTCTTTCAGTTTTATGTCCAATGGGACATATATTCTTGAGTAGAACAGCATTAAGGAACCATAAGTGATTTGGCATTGAAGACTTAGAAGCTGCATTCCTTTTCAGCCTGAAAAACTGATTAGCACACAAACATGCAACCAAATTACCCACTGACAAATCGTCGAGTAGGGGAGTATAGATATGAGTCAAATCATCTGGGCACTCATGAGGATAACCCATGGCAATAGCAATGGATGACATATCCACTCAAACTACTGTTCCATCTACTGAAGAAATAAGCACCTCCCGCTCATCAGGATTTGGTATTAAGTTCTGATAAAATAGCTTGACAAGTCTCAGGTAAATAGTAGAAGAGAGTAGAACAAAAATGGATGTCGATCGATGACGACGGATGTCAAAAATCTCCCATCGTGTCTCGGGAAACATACCATAGAGTTTGGCGATGTCAAACATGGTTTCAAAGTTCAAAGCCCTTGGATGCCATCTCTCATGAACACCGTCTCGGTGAGATCGTGAAGAACCTGTGGTTGGATCATGCCTCGCTCGGCGAGGATTGTGTGAACTTGAAGCACCTTGGTGACTTGCTCTCTTGGGTGCCATAGAAGTAGAAAAAGTGTGGTTGAGGAATTAAATCGAACACTTGGCGTGCACAATTAAATTGTAACCTTCAACCTCCTCCTTTCGGCAATTTTTTCACCCAAATTGAACAAGTGAATGCACTAATTTGATCCCCCAAACTTGGTCTTCAAAAGCCCTCAAAAATAATTGCACAATTTCACCAAAGAAAAACTTCACTTACTTTGATGTTGAACTTGAAAAAGTGAGAGCTTCCTTTGAGAACTAGTGATTCTTGATCCGATTTTGATGTTGATGATGATGATACTCAATGTTGAATTCTTGTTTAATAATCACCAATTGAAGAAATTAATTTTTCGGTTGATGTAGGACTTGAATTAGAGCTCAAAGAGGTCAAGGATGCAAGTAGTAGCTTTAAAATTGGAGAAGGAGTCTTTATATAAAAGGGAGTCTCGGCCAGCCCAATTTTGGGCTTGGGTGATCGATCCCCCTTGGAGTGGGCGATCGATCGCCCACCTGCTGGTGGGGATCTTCACTAAATAACATGGGGCGATCGATCCCCCTTGGCTGGGGCGATCGATCCCCCTCCTGAATGCATGTTGGACCTCCATCGCCCAAGTTCGACCGGGACTTGATATTTTTGAGTCTCCATCGCCCAAGGTCGATCGAGAGCACGATTTTTCACCCGTCTTGAGTCCAAATACCTCGGTACACCTCTTGGCATCCTCCGAAAGCAACTTATACATCAAAAACTCAAAGAAAAAACATTAAAACGCAACTAGAATTGAAAGAAAACTTAAGAAAACTAAAACTAAAAATTAAAATGAAAGAAAACTAAAGAAATTAAGGGATAGAAATACATACAAAATCTACAATTTAACGTTCGTAGGAGACGATCAACTCTCCGAAGGTGTTAAGTCGGATAGACGGGATCCGTCAAGTCGACGGACTCTACATCTCTTCTTGGCACACATCTTTCCACACAATGCTTCAACCTTTGGCCATTAACTTTCATCAAATTATTATCTCGAAAGCTTCTAATTTCCACAGCTCCATGAGGAAAAACCGAAATCACTTGGAATGGTCCATTCCACCTTGAACGCAATTTTTTGGGAAACAACCGAAGCTTGGAATTGAAGAGCCACACTTTATCACCTGGAGAGAAGGACTTCCGTGAGATATGTCGATCATGAAATGCCTTCGTCCTCTCTTTGTAAATTCATGAACTTTCAATAGCATCACGTCTAAATTCTTCTAATTCATTCAATTGCTACTTTCTCTCTTCCCCAGCTCTTTTTGCATAAAAATTGAATTTTCGGATCGCCCAAAGTGCCTTATGCTCAATCTCTACTGGAAGATGACATGCTTTCCCATACACCAACCGATATGGTGACATACCGATAGGAGTCTTGTAAGCAGTCCGATACGCCCATAGTGCCTCACTCAATCGCAATGACCAATCTCTTCTATCCGGTCTCACTGTCTTTTCGAGAACATGCTTAATTTCTCGATTGGACAGCTCTACTTGCCCACTTGTCTGAGGATGATAAGGCGTTGCCACCTTATGTGTCACTGAATATTTAGCAAGTAAACCTCTCAAGAATTTATTGTAAAAATGAGAACCACCATCACTGATCAAGGCTCGAGGAATTCTGAATCGACTAAGAATATTCTCATGCATGAACTTGATTACCATCTTGTGATCATTGGTTCGAGTTGCAATGGCCTCCACCCATTTGAAAACATAATCCACACCAACCAGAATGTATTCATAGCCAAAAGAGGGTGGAAAGGGTCCCATAAAATCAATTCCCCAAACATCAAAAATCTCAACCACCAGAATGGGGCTCATTGGCATCATATCACACCTTGACATTGAACCCAATCTTTGACAGCGATCACAAGTTTTATAGAAAATATATGCATCATGAAACAGAGAAGGCCAAAAGAATCCACATTGGAGTACCTTTGCTGCTGTCTTCCTTGCACTGAAGTGGCCTCCACATGCTAATGAGTGGCAAAACTTGAGAATATCTTGAAACTCATGGTCTGGGACACATCGCCAAATAATCTGATCTGGACAATATTTAAATAATTCTGGATCCTCCCAAAAGTGATGATGAACTTTAGAGAAGAATCGATCACGTTCTCGCTTGGTCCAGTCTCTTGGCACTTTTCCCGTGGCTAAATAATTCACAATATCTGCATACCATGATGTGGAGTTGTCGAATACTTCAAACAATTGTTCACTCTGAAATATTTTGGAACGTGTAGTGCATACAGAATTTACCACCATGGTAGAACATTGATCTTCAAACACCTTCTTTTCCTTCTGTTTTTCTTGCACCTTTATTTCATCTGTAGCTTCAGACACATCCTCAGAATCCATGAAGAAAACATTAGTCTGATCTGGAGGATTCTCAACAGCATTGAAAATATTAAGTTTAACCTTCATGTTGCCAAATGAAATATCCATGATCCCCGACCTACAATTTATGCAAGCATCAGTTGTAGCTAAGAAAGGTCGACTAAGGATCACTGGAATGTGCCTCTTCGGATTGTGAACCGGCTCAGTGTCAAGTACAATGAAATCCACAGGAAAGTAGAACTTGTCCACTTTAATGAGCACATCTTCTATGATTCCTCGGGGTTACTTTGTTGATCTGTCTGCAAATTGCAATACCACCGAGGTAGGCTTCAATTCTCCCAAGCCCAATTGTAAGTAGACTGAATAGGGTAGCAAATTCACACTTGCACCCAAATCAAGAAGAGCTTTATCCACATGGTACTCCCCAATAATGCATGAGATAATTGGAGCACCAGGATCTTTGCACTTGGGAGGAGTACACTGCTGAATTATCGAACTTACTTGTTGTGGCAACATCACTTTCTTTGGCACATGGCTTTTAGAACGCCTTTTCTGAGTGCACAAGTCCTTCAAAAATTTAGCGTAAGGAGGAATTTGCTTGATGGCATCAAAGAGTGGCAGATTAATCTTCACTTGTCGAAACACCTCCATCATGTCATGCAGCTTGTCCCCTTGCTTCCCCAATTTAGATGCTTCAAGGAAACGTTGTGGGAAAGGAGCCTTGGGCTCATAAGGAATTTCAGCACTTGGACTTGTGATCACTTTTTCTTCTTCTTTCTTCTCACCCACCTTATTATCAATTATTTTCCCACTTCTCAAAGTGGTAATGGCTTGGACTTGCTCATGGTGTGGGTTGCTTGTGGAAGCTTGCATCCCTCTTGGATTAGCAATTGGTTGACTAGGGAGCTTCCCTTCTTCTCTTCTGCTCAATGAAGTAGGCAAGATGTCCAAACTAAGATTCCAGTTTGGCAATGGATTGAGAATGCGAGTGCACTAGCTGAACTGTAGATTGTACTGTTGCTGCAGTAGCTTGCACTGTCTCTATAAGATAATCAAGTTTGTCAAATTTTGACAAGGTAAGTGTCAGCTTGTCTTCAATAGCAGAAATTCTTTGGGCCATAGGACTTTGTGTTTGATATTGCTGTTGAGGCACAAAAGTCCTAGGTTGATATGATGGTTGCATTGCTGCCCCTTGGTTACTGTAAGAAAAATCAGGATGATTCCACCATGTAGAATTGTAAGTATTACCTCGTGGAGGATTCATTGGTCCAGTGAATGTAGCTTGAACTTGCTCATGTTGAACATCCAAAAATTGCCCCATTAAAGGACAATTGCTCACATTATGCATAGGACTAGAGCAAAATTCACAAGGGCCCAGCAATGAAAAATTTGAAGC